>CM022954.1:0-44649 GCA_012931725.1 Litsea cubeba | reverse complement strand
TAAAAATGCCTGATATTGATAGACAAAAGGTCACATTAGTGTTTGCAAGTACGTGATCCAATTAAAATGTGGAAAAAATATAATTTTTTAAAAAGAAAAATATAGGTATTAGTCTAGACCCGGAACCGGAACCAGACCCGCCTCACAAACGGTTTCGGTTCTGATTATGGTTTCTATTAATATTATCGGTTCCGGTTCCCTTTCTTAGAAAACGGTTCCGGTTCCACCCTGAACCCGGACCGGAACCAACCCGTTTACAACCCTACAAGTACCCCTGTTCAAGTTGAGATTTACTTCTCGCATAATTTTCTAATGTATTTGTTTCACAAGTTATATCATCCACATGGAGATTGCTATTGCTACCCACGTATAACAAAGAAAAAGAGGTGTTCATGTCCTGGGACTTGAGAATCATCCAAAAAGTACCACTGTGGAGTCGTTTTCTGAATTTTATTGTTTCTGTCCAAATGCTATATTCAACTATTGCATTTTCAAACTGATACTTAAATTCCAATGTCCACAAGCACAAAAATCCAAATATGTCTGCCTCACTTTAAAAGAAAAAATGAAAATGAAAAAAAAAAAAAAAAAGGCACCCTTCTTTCTTGCTGTTCTGTCTTAACTCTTAGCATATATGGCTTTTGCAGTGACAAATGCCTTTTTAGTTTTTATTATATACACATATCACATCACATATGAATGAATGGCAATTTATTGGCCGGTAAAGTAGACGTAGACCTTCTAATGGTGTTGCTTACGTCAATGCTCATGTCATTAAATCAATTTTGGGTGCATGATACACACTTCACTGTGGATTATGAATTTTCTCGGATTCTTGTTAGAGGGTCTTATGAATTTCTCACTAATTACTGTTTTCACAAATGCTCAAATACCTAATATTTTGAAGATGAGATTTAAAGAGCTCTGCCCTTAAAAGTGACATCTCACATTGCCGATACATATATATATATATATTTTGGTATCAAATCATTCAAATAAGAAAACTTTAAACTATCAAATTAAATACAAACAACAAGGAATTCTAAACTATTAAAATACCATAAGGCCATTGATATTGGCACTCCCTTTTACCCCCTTTTTACTGCAGGCATTGCAGTTGGGGGAGGGGGGCAATATCAATCCCTTACCATAAATATGAAATTTCCACCAGAGAAAACTTCATGTGTAGTAAGTAAGATAAGAGGAGCGCAAAAGAAACTAGTGATTCATCTTTCTTAAATTTTTTTTTTATCTCTTTCAAATAAGAGCTTACCTCGCATTTTTCCATGTTACATTATAATAAACCCATCTTCATGGTACATTGGTATTTAGCAAGGAGTCACTTTTACTTTTTGAGAGGATTTTAAGGTTTGATCATAATTTGATGGTGGGCCCAACTCCTATTAAAATGGTATTTTGTGAGGGCCACTTTTACCTTATGAGCGGATCAATATTTGCAGGTTTTATCATTTTGATGGTGGATCCAACTCCTATTAAAATGATACTTGGTGAGAACCCATAAAAAATGAGCGGGTCACTAAAGTTACCATTCATTTTTAATACTTAAGTTGTATTGTGTCCTTATTAAATGTGCTGTTCCTTCTAATCTAAAGTTATTTATATATTGCATAGGAATCCATAAGGCTTATTTTAATTGGATGGCACAATTGCCCCTTTCTAATCCAGGTATTTTGTTGAACTTCCTCAATGAATAAATGGTGGTACATGTAACATGTTTATCATCGACAGATAAAAGAAGCTGGATGGGCTGTTGCTCCTGTGCTATCCAAAGGTGGGACCCATCCTATCAACAGCCCCAGATTCTGAGCCCGTGGACCCTCTAGTATTATTAACATTCTTAAAAACCCAAGCAGCCTGTTACCTGTACCTTCATAACTTTTTATTTTTTTAGTACTCTAGACAAGTGTGGCCTTCATACTTTCTTAACTCCTTTTTTTTTCTTTTATTCTATTCTCTTTTCTGCATTAATTTAAATTCACATATTTTCATATTGTTTACTCCATGATAACTTTTAAGATTTTTTCGTTTCCATAGGTGATCAGATCTGGTTTCTCAATTATAAATTTGCAAATTAGAAAGACATTTCAAAACACTTCATTAGTGTACATTTATGCAACGAGAGGGTTTATGCAATGAGAGGAATTCACATTAGACATGAAAATTGTTTTGACATTCTATGCAATTCCTTTTGTGATGATCTGGTGTGTAGCAATTTCCTCGTGATCAAAAGAAAAATAATGACCTGATTTTCTTTGGTAGAGAAATTTGAACTCCTATGTGAGGGAATGAATGAGTTTCTTTGTCACAGAAATGGGAATCCACAAATAGTGGAATTCTTTCGTTGCACGCCACAAATGCATCCCAATGCTGTACACTTTTACCATTCTTATATATATAGCCACTATGTATAATCAATATAATCCTTTCACACGTACTCATGAACTAGTTTGTAACGGGGGTCTCTGTTGAGAGTGATCTAACCATCGTTCCTCCCTAAGATCTAATTACAAAAAAAAAAAAAAAGTATGCATCATATAAAGCTAGTAAACTTGACGTCTAAATCTAACATTTCCTTCTGATAAGATATATATTAAACTTGGATGTCTTAAATCTAAACTTTTTTGCCTTTAGATTATCACACATCCATCCAGGTCTCATAATTAAAGCATTGAATCGAAACATAGAAATTAACTTCACCTCCTGGATCTCCAACTACCACACTCTCTCTGTCTTCTTCCTTCTGTAGAACCCACGTTGAGTTGTCCCTGTCCCATTTTGTCTGGGCCATTTGTACTTATGTATTATCTACAGTAGCAAGTGGACCAGGCACCTGCCTAGGCTTAGAATGATTTCACTTTTACGTGGGGATGGATTTGAGCTTGACTTTTAATTAAGCTCATGGACTGGACCCTGGCATAGATATTAGATTCATAGTTAACCAAATGGACTGGAGTTTGTCTATACGTCGGGCCAACGGACAAAGTAAATGGTCAACTGAGCCCGACGTACGTGTCAAACAATGTTTTTGGACTTGGTGGCCATTATCAACAGTATAGGAGCTGAATCTCTCACGTCCCTTGCTCATCAATTTACATCTTATCCAAAGAAGAAGAACAGTAATTTAGAAGAAGAGAAGAGCAGCAACAATTAAAAAGAAGAGATGCCAACTCTAGCGGGAGAGCATATATTTTAAAAATTCAGTCAAATGATTCGTTCAAACTTCAGACTGGTTTGTCTGCAATATTGAGTATCTTCACAGGTCAGGTCCACTTAGAAAAAAAAAAAAAAAAAAAGCCGAGGTATTGGTGACAAAATTGGTCGATCGGTCAAAATGGAAAAGAAAAAGTTGCAGTTGAACCAATTGGACCCATTATCAACTAGTATAAGTAGTTTTTCTTTTTGTTTATTATTTTTTACAGTTGAACCTACCTGACCTCTTAGTGGTCAACGAACCATCTTGTTACCCTTCCATCCTATTTTTAAATATTGAGAATGCAACGTTAAATGCACACAATATTTAAATTATTCATTAATGTTAGTAATTAAAGCCTTGAGAAACTAAAACTATTATGAATTAGTACTAACTTTGGTTTATTCAGTAAAAGATATTAATTGCGGGCCAATCGCACCCCACCTTAGATAATACAGTAACATTAGTTGGTAATGCAAACAAGACCAGCAGTGAGGCAAATAATTAAATAAATGAATATTAATTGTATAAGAAAATGGTTCACCAAAAGAATTTAAGTAATTTTTCTTCTAACAAAACCTTAAACACAAATGACAAAGGGTTCTACAGAAAAGATTTTTTTTTTATTTTAAAAAGCCAGAGATAACATATCATCCAGATATTATTCTTCTTGTGGCATCCTCCACATCCGTGATCCAGACCTCCACATGGAGCACATTTAAGATACTACATGTAGTACTCCATATATAGTCCAGGTCCTTACGGCCATGTGGTGTGGAAAAACAAGGCCGGGCTTTTTCATTGGCCTCTAGAAGTGAGAAATCTGATGTTAATATCCCATAATAAGTCGAGCTTTTTATCTCTACTTTCACACATACATGTGCAAGATCAGGTTTTGTGATAATAGACGACGTCGACGGGCTCGACGCATGATCATCATGTCCGCATCTCAAGACCGATCTATGTTCCCATTTGCATCATCATGGACGTTTTCATGCAATCCACATGATCAGTCAACAGCAACTGCAACCAAATGGGCTTGAGCTGGCTTTGGGATGGACCTGAGCACAATCTAAAGGTCTGGGGCTTCAATGTCAAACCCACTAGCCTATTGATTATTTATGTCCTAGATATTCAGATTGTATATCATGTATATATATGGGTGATCAATGTTTCATGGCCAGGCTAGGTCGTGCTGATGAATGTCCAAGCCCAGCTTGACCTCTAGACTGTAAACCCAAGCCCAAGCCCAAGTCGGGCCAGAAGTGGTTGGCCCGAGCCAGCCCTCCTGGGAATAATAAAGCCCAAGCCCAGTCCATGTTGGAGTAATAAATATATATATATATAATATATATAAAAACCCATTTCTTACTACGTCCAACATGTAGCTCAACTTGTCTGGTAATATCACCTTATGTGAGATATTATGTATTTGATTCCCTACATTACCACTCCCTAATAATTATTTTTGTATTCAAGCCCAGCTGGGCTTTGGGCTCACTACTCATCTGTAGAACGGGCCATCTTTTAAATGGGCTAAATAAAAAGGCCAAGCTCATCCTATCATCTAGAACATAAGCCCCAAGCCAGGGCTAAAGCAGGTTGGGCCCAGGCCGAGCTCGATCCATGAACACCACCACTGTATCCAAATGCCATGTATCTAAGTTTTAAAATTTCAACCTCCTAAAATGTCTCAAAAGAAATATATATATATATATAGAGAGAGAGAGAGAGCGAGAAATACAGAAAGACATACTAAACTGTTGGATTGAAGGTTAATTATTGTTGTTTAATATAACATTGTTAAACTTTTGGACCATAGATGAAGGGATAGGAGGGATTAGATTGACTTCAAATTTGGTATCTAAGTTAGCCTCACTTGGGTCGTTTGATCTCTCTCAGCCTCATGATCAGTGGACCCCACAAGTTAGTCCTCACAATAAGACCGTGAGGACCATCCTCGGAGACCAGTTCCTTATATATACAGGAATTGGTCCAGTAAGGATGGTCCTCACGGTCTCTATGGTGCAAAATGCCTAGTGGAGCCCACTTTCTAACTCATCCAAATGGACCGCAAATATACAACCACCTATAGTTGTTGAACCCTATGGATTTACACGGATTCAAATAATTAGACCGTTGGCATGAGAGTCAGTTTTTTGTTGTTTGATTTAAATTGGTTAAATTTGTGAACCATATATTAAGGAGTTAAAGGGATTAGATCGACTTTAAATTTAACATCTAGGTTAGCCCCCACTTGGATCTTTAGATCCCTCTTTATCCCGAGATAAGTTGGGGCCCACTTGGGAGTCCGTCCTCACAGGACGGTTGCCTATGTGTGTAGTGTGTAATATACATAAAATAAAATAAACCCGTTCATAGAATGGAGGAGGAAAAAAAAAGAGAAATAACATGAAGAGAAACCATCGCTTTGCCTACTGAAAGGAAAAAACAGGAAATAACAAATGGGAGGAGAGGTGGTCGTGTCTCTTCTGTGAAGGAGGAACGAGTTCCAAAACTTCAACAACCGAAACACAGAAAAGAAGAAGTCTCTCGAGGCACAAGTATCTTCTTTCCTTTTTCATTTCCACATTAACATATTCCCCTTCTGTTTTAGGTTTAGGGCTTTATAGAATATATGACTGTTTGTTTGTTTGTTTTAGGACTCTGTTTTAATTCCACAGGAATCAAGATGCAATACCCCCAACCCAATGAGTTCTTCTTCACCTTCTCTCTTTTCTGTCTACGTAGCAACTGAGAAAACAACGAAAATATTATCTGTTTTACTTTGTTATAGACCCACCACCCTTGTTGTTATTGTGAGGAAATTATGGCAACTTGGGAGGGGCTTTATTTCACCCTTTTTTTTTACATAATTAGGAAAAGAGTTGCGGAGTTAGTTCTTGTGTTAGTGCCCATGGTGGTTTCAGGTAACACTCTTTATCATCATCATCATCATCATCATCATCAATTCATGGACTGTCAGATTCCACTTGGAGACTAATATCAGTTGTGCTAAAATAATGGGTTGGCGATGATATTGTTGAAACAGTTACAAACTGAATATTGGGCAATTGAGTATTGTGATCAACAGTTACAAACTGAAAACGACAATCCTATACAGTAGGTGTCTGTTAAACCATATTTTACAAGAATGCAATACACTTTGACATTTGTGACATTGCATTTTTTTTTTATAACGGTTAAAATTTATTTTACCAAAACAAAGGACCCATACATGAACCAAAGGGACTACCAAAACCACAACCAAACACTAAAAAGAAACTATACATCAAAGAAATATAAGAGTGAACAACTCCTTCCCTGGCAAGACCATCAGCCATCGAATTAGATATTGCATTTTTTTTTTTTTAATGTTACATTTCATTAAACAGAGTTAAACGGAGAATTACTTGTGAAAGAGATACTTATAAGTATAAAACATGTGTCATTGTTGTTAGGTTTATGGGTTTTAGGTTTTGGCTCGTTTTGTAGGCCCAATGCATTGGTATTAGGGTTGAGGGGTAATTTAGTATTTGTCTAAAAACTATATATTATCTCTTTTGGTTGTAACCCTAGTGTGGGGGAAAATCTAAGAAGAAGACGAGCTTTGTCCGTGGACGTAGGTGTGAAATCACCGAACCACGTAAAACTGTGTTCTCTTCTGTGTGGTTCGCATTGTTTGCTTGTTGATCGCACGCTTCCGCACACACGATCACAACAAATTGATATCAAAGCCTTGTTGTGGTACGCGATCAACGACGGAGATCGGGTTGGATTTAGCAGACAGTGAAGTCGATCTCAAGAACCTCTCGCAGAAGTGGATCTCGCCAGATCGGTGAGATCAAGATGGGCCGCACAGATTGTGTGGTTTTGGCTATCGCTGCGCAGAGGAGAACTGTCGCCGCCGCCCATCATCAGCATCACCGGACTTGAAGGAGAAACGAACCCAGTTTCATTTGCAGATCAGAGATCGGACCGAAGCAGATCGGTTTGAATCTGTTGCAGGTTGCAGGCTGCAGCGACACAGAAGGAGCAGATCACTAGAGGTGGGCCACGCAGACGATCGGCATCGATCGCTGCAGCCGTCGCCGGAGTTCCGTCGCCGGTTTCTCTTCGCCGCCGCCGTCGTCTCGCCACTCCGGCCGCCCTCTATCGTCGCCACCAGAGAAGAAAGGGCAGCAACCTGCCCTCACAGTTTGCTGGTTTTGTTACAGAACCAAGTGAAGAAGAAGAAGATCCAGGTTGGGTTCAGGTCGGGTTCACCTGACCCGTTTGCTAGAAGCCCATCTCTGCAAGCCCACAGCCCAGACCAGGTCAGTTCCACCTGACCCGTTAGCAGGAAGCCCGTTCCAGCAGCTGCTGACGTCATCGCCACATCAGCGGACAGTACGGTCAACAGCTAAGTTTGACCGGATTCAAGGGCCAGAATTGTTTTGGGAGTTTCGGAGGCATCCAGACTCAGAATTGAGCTCCGTTTTTTTTTTTTGTTGGATTCGTATCGACTAGATCTACGATCTGAACGAAGTGGATTATTAGTTTGACAGACAAAAACAAAATGGCAAGCTCGTCATCGGCAAAGACCACCATCTCGAATGCAAAATTCGAAGTTGAGAAATTTGATGGTACCAATAATTTTGGTATGTGGCAATGTGAGGTTAGAGATGTTCTAAGCCAACAAGAGTTGGAAATTGATCTAGAGGATAAGCCCAAAGAGATGAAAGATAAGGAATGGCAGAAGATCAATCGTCAGGCATGTAGCACCATCAGATTATGTCTCGCGAAGGATCAGAAATACTCAGTGATGAGAGAAACTTCTGCAAAAGAGTTGTGGCAGAAATTGGAGGAAAAGTATATGACCAAGAGCTTGAAGAATCGGATCTATTTGAAGAAGAAACTTTTCCGCTTCGAGTATCGTCAAGGTATTTCTATGACTGAACATCTCGATGATTTTAATAAGATTATTGCTGATTTGATGAACATTGATGTGAAAGTTGATGATAAGGATAAATCATTACTTCTTCTGAATTCGCTTCCCGATAGTTATGATCATTTTACTCACACTTTGATCAACGGGAAGACTGAGGTTAAATATGATGTTGTGTCTGCTGTTTTGATGAATAATGAATATCGGAAGAAGGACAAACAGGCCCACAGGGATTCATCATCTGATGCTTTGACAATAAGAGGCAGATCAGATGATAGGACATCTGGTAGTAAATCTTGCTCTAAATCGGGAGAAAAATCAAAACCACCTGCAACAGATGAATGTGCGTTTTGTCGCAAAAATGGACATTGGAAGAAGGATTGTCCAAAGTTGAAAAATAAGGACAAAGATAAATCTGGTGCAAACATTGGACACGATGGAGATAATGATTCTGAATTTAATTTGACTGTTTCTTCATTGGTATGCCATTCTGACGAATGAATTTTAGACTCGGATTGTACCTATCATATGTGTCCCAACAGGGAATGGTTTTCCAGCTTTCAAGAGTTGGATGGTGGAACAGTTTTAATGGGCAATGATAGTGCTTGCAAAACAAAAGGGATAGGAAAAATCCGTTTGAAGATGCATGATGGAGCAGTTAGATTTTTGACAGATGTTCGGTATGTACCGGGTTTGAAGAAGAATCTTATCTCATTGGGTGCTTTAGATTCCAAAAACTTCAAGATTACCATGGAAGGTGGAGTTCTAAAAGTTGTTTACGGTACACTTGTGTTGATGAAGGGTGTCCGAAGAGGAAATCTATATTTCTTGCAAGGGAATACAGTTGTAGGTGGAGCAGCAACAGTATCCGATAACTCAAATGAGACTGTTACAGACACTACCAGATTGTGGCACATGCGACTAGGGCATGCTAGGGAGTGAGCATTGCAGGGTTTGGTTAAGCAAGGCTTGTTGCAAGGTGCAAAGACCTGCAAGTTGGGATTTTGCGAACATTGTGTTTTTGGCAAGCAGACAAAAGTGAAGTTTGGCACCGCGATCCATCGCACTCAAGGCACACTAGACTATGTTCATTCGGATGTATGGGGTCCTACCAAAGTGGCATCTTTGTGAGGTATGCACTACTTTGTTACATTCGTTGATGACTTCTCCAGAAGAGTATGGGTGTACATCATGAAGCACAAGGATGAAGTCTTGAATGTGTTCTTGAAGTGGAAGAAAATGATTGAAACACAAACTGGCAGAAAGATCAAAAGGCGTAGGTCAGATAACGGTGAAGAGTACAAATCTGATCCGTTCTTGAAAGTATGTCAGGATGAAGGGATCGTGAGGCATTTCACAGTTAGTGGGACTCCGCAACAAAATGAGGTGGCAGAACGCATGAACCGCACTATATTGGAGAAAGTTCGGTGTATGTTGTCTAATTCTGGATTAAGCAAAGTGTTTTGGGGTGAGGCAGTTGCTTATGCTTGTCATCTCATCAATAGGTTGCCTTCTGCTGCGATCGAGGGTAAAACACCCATTGAGGTATGGTCTGAAAAACCCGCTACTGACTATGATAAATTGCATATATTTGGTTGTCCTGCTTATTACCATGTCATAGAGAGTAAGTTGGATCCAAGGGCCAAGAAAGCTATATTCTTGGGTTTCAGCAGTGGTGTGAAAGGATACCGGCTATGGTGTCCAAATTCAAAGAAACTTGTTCTTAGCAGAGATGTGACTTTTGATAAAGCTGCTATGTGTAAACAGAACAAGCAAAATGGCTTTCGAGAGGAGAGCAAAGCCAATGGTAAATCGAAGCAGGTGGAGTTTGATGTCATCTCAATTGAGTTAGAGGGTGATGATACAGATGAGGAGGAGACTCAAGCTCAAGAGCCTCCACAAGAGCAAGCAGATTCTATTGCAACCAGTAGACCGAAAAGGAATATTCGGAAACCTCAACGGTACTCTGATATGGTGGCATATGCACTTCCGATGGTTGAATAATCTGTTCGTACCACCTACAAAGAAGCGAAAAGGCTTTTGGAAAACGCAGATATGCTGACTAAGGTGGTGACTAGGGTCAAGTTTAAGGACTTGATCAATATTCTGTGATTTTAAGCACCTTCGAGTGTATGGCGCCTACGGGCGCATTTGGAGGCGTATGATTGCATGCCAAGGTGGAAAATGTTGTGGCCTGCAAATCTGGCCAAGGTGGAGATTTGTTAGGTTTATGGGTTTTAGGTTTTGGCTCGTTTTGTAGGCCCAATGCATTGGTATTAGGGTTGAGGGGTAATTTAGTATTTGTCTAAAAACTATATATTATCTCTTTTGGTTGCAACCCTAGTGTGGGGGAAAATCTAAGAAGAAGACGGGCTTTGTCCGTGGACGTGGGTGTGAAATCACCGAACCACATAAAATTGTGTTCTCTTCTGTGTGGTTTGCATTGTTTGCTTGTTGATCGCACGCTTCCGCACACACGATCACAACAATTGTTGCATACATTCAATATTTGCTTAAGAGGGCTAGTACTAACAGTTTCTTTTCGATGTTCCAAAATCACTTCTTAGAAGTGTTTTATCTGGAAGAATCTTCCTTTGACAAAACTACTTCTTGGAGAACAAAAGTGATATATCTATACAAATGAAGAATAAAAGAAATATGAAAATTTTCAAATAAAATCAAGATTTCGTGCCAGTTTTATTTCAAATAAAATCAAGATCTCGTGCCAGTAATAAAATCATGGTTTTATGCCAGTTTTATCCATAAAAATATAGTTACGTCGATTGGGGAACATAAGGATGTCAATGAGTTTATCTTGAACTCAATATATATATATATATATATATATATGGCTGTCATACCTGTACAAATCAGACCACTTAAATTCATTTGCAGGAGTGAGATAGCCGAGCTTCGGAACAAGGAAATGAGCTCGAAAAGGCAGCTTCTAGAGGCAGCAAGGCTGAGCAGAAGGCAAAAAATAATTAGGTGGAAAATGAGATCTCTCAACTTTTAATGAAATTGAAGGCAAAGCAAGTAGAGGAGCTTGCCTCGCTGGGTTACACAAATAGCAATGGCAAGGAGAAAGGTGATCTCAACCATTTGGTTATGGCAATAGCTGGTGCTTCTGTCTCTGGCCAAGGCGATCCTTCAAAACCAAGCAAGAATTTGGTTATGGCAATAGCTGGTGTTTCTGTCTCTGGCCAAGGCGATTCTTCAAAACCAAGCAAGAATTTGGTTATGGCAATAGCTGGTGTTTCTGTCTCTGGCCAAGGCGATCCTTCAAAACCAAGCAAGAGTGTCAAAAGGTGTGAGAAAAGAGCTCAGCAAGAAGAAACACGAGAGCAGAGAATTCAGGAAGAACAGAGCAACACCATTAGTGACCGTATGATTGAAAATGAGGAGTTGGAGAAAAAGCTCGATCCCCTTGGCTTGAAAGTTAATGAAATCAAGCCAGATGCGCATTGCCTCTATCGGGCTGTCGAGGATCAACTGTCCCTTCAATCAGGAAGTGCTCCTTACAGTTATCGAGAGCTCCAAGAAATGGTTGCTACTTATATGAGAATATGTGCATAAGATATTTTCCCATTCTTCCTATCAGAAAATGAAACAGAACCAGATTCATTATTGGAAAGATTCTAAAACTACTGTATGGAGGTGGAGTCAATGGCAGCTTGGGGAGGACAACTTGAACTGCGGCTGCACGCTCTTGCGCATTGCCTCAGAAAACATATTGTGATATTTTCAGGCTCCCTGATGTGGAGATGGGAAAGGAGTATGAGTCTGAAAGTGGGAGCAGCTCCTCTAATCCAAGCATCATGTTGTCATACCACGGGCATGCATTTGGACTCGGAGAGCACTACAATTCTGTTGTTCCTAGTGTGGTATCAGGTAACGTGACATCCTCAACAAGAGATTTTGTGTGTGCAACACATCTAATGCTTCATGTTAGACAGAAATAGACCTGTTGGCTTTTTTTAAAACCACCTATAGAGTTTATTTTGCATTTATTCATCAATTGACTCATGTAGTCATGTGCTTGTCAATGCTAAGTTACAGGATTTTCTTCCTTTGTTTATGGCTATCCAGTATTCATGTAAATGCTGGAGTTTCTGGTTATTTATTTATTCCAAAGAAATGGGCATGGAAGACAACCATCTTTAGGATGTTAGTCAATATAAGTAGGTTGGATGGGCATCGGATGACAAGATCTTGAAGCAGCTTGTGTTGTGGCTACATTTGCTACACAGCCATAGGGGTTTAAACGAGACAAGCTGAGCTTAGCCTAGCTTGCGCTTGACTTGACATTAAGCAAGCCGCATCGAGCTCCAGCTGAGCTGAGTTCAGCCTAGCTCAACTTTGACTCGAATTAGGTGGAACTAAGCTTGATAGTACTAAATAAAACTTGAGCTTGAGCCTGAGCTGGAGCACATGATTGATTAGAAATAAAGCCCAACCAAGCAAGGCTTGAACTTGGCTTGACAATGCATATCAAGTTGAGCTCGAATCAAGACAAGCTCAGACAACATCAGATTTTTTTGATGTTTTACTTGACCACACTTATGTGAGCACTATTGAAGCACAACTGAGCGCGGTCCCCTTTCAGTGAATCAAAAACCATGATGACAAAGCGATAGAAGGCTTGTGAACTATGATGCCCAGGTGTCTGGGATAAGGATACGGCTGTCCTATTCATTTTGAAGAACATTTATGAATTAATGAGAAGGAAAGTAGACGGACTATGGATTTGGTAAGTAATATATGCTAAACTTGTATCATTGGTGAACCTGTATTGGATACACTTGGCATGCACAAGTGTCCGAGTATCATAGCTTATGAATGGACAAGGAATAGCCTAAAATCAACTTAGTTAGATCTCAGTAGTTATATTTCAACTTGAAGATCAATGGAGGTTATCATAGTTTAATTTTGTTGTGAGGATATATATATATATATATTGTTACTGCTGATGTTATTAATGATGCCCCATCGAATTATATTTTCAGAAAGTAATAAGTAAAGTTTAATGTAATTATATCTTAAATGTATTTAGTAACACACCCCAATTGAATTGATTTTTAAAATCTAAATTAATATTACTATGTAATACTCATTGAAAGAATTATATTCTGTATTAAGATATACTTAAATCGTTCCAACACAAAGCCAGATTAAGCTGATGAGAAAACCTAATCAAGCCTTTTAACAAGCTGAGCTTGAGCAGTGCCGAACTGCCTCTAGCTTTAATTTGGATATTGGGACAGAGCTAAGCTCAGTCTCGAGGCTTGGCTTCTAGCTTTAATTTGGATATTGGGACAGAGAGCTAAGCTCAGTCTCGAGGCTGATTGAGCCAAGCCAGTGGCCTGGGCTGCTGATGACCCGCAGAACCTAGGATAATGCATGGTGGTCACAATAGAACATTGAATGTGTTAAATGTTGATGCTCATCATAGTTTGTTTGATCTTATTAGTCATTTGCATGCAGAGATATAACAACCTCAAGTTTATAAAAACGCTAAATGGGATTATTTGAAATCAAAGCATTATTGTGATGAGAATCGATCCTGTGAGGACGGTCCTTACAGTCCGCACAGTTCGGAATGCACACTGGAACCCACCTTATGACCCATTCAAATTGACCACACACTCACAACCCCCTTATAGGCACTGAAGGAACCGGTTCTCTTATTGTGATACCAGTGCATTGTATTGATTGGCAATAGTTGTGGAAGTGTGGAACTTAATATTTTGAGTCATTGAGAAGTATTAAACTTGCCCGCAATGTAAATGTGGCTTCCACTGCACCATGTGCCGGTTTGGCACACAGTACGGAACTCATTTCAGTCTCAAATAAGATGAGGTTGTTAAAAGGTAACACCTCTTGATATTAAAAAAAATGCCGCCTTCTAGCAAAAAAAAAAAAAAGGGGAAAGAACTCTCTTTATTAAACAAATTGACTGCACTTTCTCATGGTCCCATCGGTGAGTTCCACTCTTTTAACTCAGTATTTCTCTATGTTGAAGCCTAAGATGATCCAGACTCATGGAATGAATCATCTGTCCATGGACCCTATCCTGTGTGTGTAAGCAGATGAACTGATCTAATGGGGGCCTCCGAGTTGATCTCAATAAAGGTTCTTGATCAACCATTGATCTTAAAGCTAGATCTTTTTCAGAATCATTAGATCTTCAAGTTTCTTCCACCAAGAGATGGTAACTAATATCTCGGGTTGCCATGTGAGAAACCTTTTTGATGATCACATCATCTTGACAATAAATCTATGCAACGCAAATCCCTCAAAAGTACATATACTATAGAAATCATTGTTTTGATATCATAATGGGGTGAGATATACATGGGCCCAAAGATTAATTTGTATATACAGCACCCTGATCAACCCATAAGCATCGAAATCTATATATAAAAAAGCTACAAATAATCCGATGGGCTCGCCCATGCAAATGAAACATTCCATAAAAGTCTTCAAATGCCAACTCGCAAAGATACTCCAAAGAGCAACTAATCCACATCAAATCTGGAAAGAAAAAAAATAAAGAAGTTTCAAGATTCTTCAAAAGTGCGTAATAAGAAACTGAGGTTGTCGTCCCAAATAGCAGTAGCAGGTTTTATCTATCTATCTATCTATCAAAGCTTGGATATTTATAATCTTGTTGGGGAAATTTGAGATCATTAATGGAGAAGGAGACCTTGGAAGCTTTTGAAATAAAGTATGATGTCCTCTGCAGCGACTCTTGGGTGTTCGAGTTTGAAGAGTGCTGCAGCAGCACCACCACCCTTGTTTGTCATCCACCCTCTGTGGTGCCATCGCCCTCGCCTTGCATCACATTGACGACAACGATGATGCCGCCGCTGCCATCCGATGTGACAAAGAGGAATAGAAGAAGAAATGGCGGTTTAAGCAGTTGGAGGGAGAAGTGGTCATGGAGAGGGAGATTGGCAAGGTGTTGGAGATTCTGCATGGGGAGGAATCATGAAGAGGAATCGAGTGGGCATTGTAATCCAAGAACTTCTTGTTCGGGGCCCGCATCAGGGAGAAGCACAGCGTAGTTGCTGCACACACCTTCATCCCATCAGTATCATGTAAGGAAATTACTTTTAGGTCTTTACTTAGACCACAAGTCCTTACCTTTCCATAAATTGTGGTCATTATAGGAATCTCGTTCGTTTTTATAGGATACATGCTATCTTTTAATCATATAAGGTTTCCTAAACAGATATATTCCATAACAAATTCTACCTTGATGGACGGTTGAGATTAAAACTAATGAAATCCTAATTGGAATATACTTGGTCCTCTCTCCACCTATAAAAAAAGTATTTCCTCCATCACAAAGATTCATTCACAAAATTCAACACATTAAGCCTTATAGGCAAGGAGAGAGAAACTGAAGTTATTCCCTAAAGTTTTCTTGGGCGGATCTCAACATCAACATCAGACAGCAGGATCGAAAAGCTCTCTGCATCAGGATGTCTGGAGGTAATCTTTAATTAAATCCTTCACGTGATAATCATGTTGTTCTCGATCTTAGGGTTCATGTTAATAATAGACTAACATGTGGTATCAGAGCATGGTTATTAGAGAACACATGATCGTCCATTAATAATAGGATAACACACACAAGTGATGGCATGAGGCAGATAATGATGATTATTTTAGGTTAGGAAATTCTGCCAGGGAATTGATTATTTTTTAGGCCACACAGACCCATCAATTCAATGGTCTAAATCATGAATATCGATCAATTTTTTTTTGGTCGCCCGATCGAGTTGGCCTTCCGTGTATTTGATTCAATTCTTTTTTACATATGGCGCAAGTTTTTTGCATATCTCGTTTGCTAAAATCGTTCACTGATGCGCTGTGATCGTTGGATCACGTTATGGATCAAAAGAATATGACTGTACACATACCCATATGATTCTCTGGGTAGTGATTTTTTCTTTTCTTTTGAACATGTCTTCTGTAGCAAGTTATTATTAATGTGTTAGAAGGCCCTCATGGTTCTTGCGAGTGCGCCTTGTAGACACTTTTCAAGATGTGTTGTCACAATCTACATGCCATCTTAAGCATTCTGCCGCCTTTACACAATGACATCTTTACACATTGACCATTCTGCCGCCTCTTATTACCAAAGTGGCAGTCATCTATAGTATATGGAATTGCTGGAATCCATATATGGAATCCATCCAAACCATTGACTTGTATTGAAATAAGTGACTTATTTGTCCTTTTGTAAGCCACCAATCATCTGTAGGCAGGGATGATCAATTCCATGATCGGCGACCCACTATCCTAGTGCCCCAGGTTGTTGGCCTTTTGAATACCCTGTAATGTGTTTGCAATGGCGTGAATGCAACACGCACACGGATGGGGCCCTTCACTTGATGTGTCAGATCAGGCATAACCATGACTTGAATCACTGTAAGGATTATTATTAATCTTATTTTATGATGAGCCTTTTATCATATTTCATTAACTTGTCCTCCGGCATGGGGCTTTTAGCCCCAAAGAGTCGGAGGACTGCCCTTCGGGGCTCGGCCATCTTTATCAGTATGTTTCATATAACGAATGATCAATTATGTCTACATGCAATATATAATGTTATCTATTCATATTAAGCTAATTTTGATCACCAAAGTTGTATGCTTAAGGTTAGGTCTCACCACAGTGACCCTAACAATTCAATACTGATATTTGGCCTTATTAGTACCATCATGATGTTTACTTTTCACATTGTTCAAGCGCATAAAGAATTTAGTCGCCCACAGGCGGATTATAATCATACGTTTGAATAATAATTAAGGAGTATTTGTTCATACATGGACCAAAGATATCCACAGATATCTTACTTGTTCTAATTAAAAGTAACATCACTCAATTACACCACCTTGAATATGATGACCTTAGATGGTATAATGTGTAGAAATTATGGTGACTACCCACAGGAGCACCTAAATTTATATTTGTCATATATATTCATATATTATGCATGTGTTGTCTTATTAAAGCCTTATTGTTATATCTCTATTGCAGTTATTGTACCCACTAATCTGAATTCGCATGCTACCTCTGTCACTAAACTCAATCAAACCAACTTCTCCGAATGGAAAGAGCAAGTTGAGTTCACATTGGGGGTACTTGAACTGGATATGGCTCTTCGTAAAGATAAGCCGGCTCCACTCACTGCCACAAGTAACGCTGAGGAAAAGACCCTCTTTAATGCGTGGGAGAGGTCTGACAGACTAAGCACTATGTTTTTGCGAATGACTATTGATACCAACATCAAAACATCTCTTCCTACACCTGAGAATGCTAAGGACTTTATGAAAGCCATTGAAGATAGGTTTAAGACTGCAGATAAATCCCTTGCTGGAAAACTAATGGCAGATCTTACAACCATGAAGTTTGATGGCACTCGCTCAATGCATCAGCATGTCATTGAGATGACCAACCTTGCTGCTAAACTAAAGAATTTGAGACTATCCGTGGATGAGGTTTTTCTCGTCCAATTTATCATAAACAGTTTACCTCCTCAGTACGGGCCTTTCCAAATTCACTACAATACTATTACGGAAAAGTGGACAGTGAATGAATTGGCCAACAAACTGGTTCAAGAAGAGGCCAGGCTGAATCAACAAGGTATTAAAGTAGCTCATCTCGTTCAAGGAGCTGGAAACAAAACTGGGAGAAAGAAAAATTCAGGCCTGAAAAGGGCACCACCCAAATCTAATGAGGTCAGTCAGAACCCCAAGAAGAAAAAGAAGGAAAACTTATGCAAATTTTGCAAGAAACCTGTACATTTTCAGGCAGACTGCATTAAACGTAAAGAATGGTTCGAAAAGAAAGGTAACCCTCTAGGTTTCGTAAGTTATTTCGAATCACATCTTACTTATGTTTCTTCTGATACTTGGTGGATTGACACTGGTGCTAATGTTCATGTTTCCAATTCAATGCAGGGATTCCTTACGATCCAAACCATAAACCCAAGTGAGAATTTTCTTTTTATGGGCAACAAAGCCAAAGCTCCAGTTGAAGCCATTGGCACTTTTCGTCTTGTTTTAGATAGCAGTTATCAGTTAGACTTATGTTAAACTCTTTATGTTCCGTCTATTTCCCGTAATTTGGTTTCTGTAATCGCACTTGATAAAGATGGTTACTCATTTGAATTAGGAAATGGTAATTTCAGTTAACTTAAAAATTCTAGTCGTATTGGTTCTAGAATTTTATTTGATGGGCTATACAAGTTTCATCTTAATAGTCAAATTGCTGAAACCCATCTTACCCTGCATTCTAAGGAAACCAAACGAAAGTCATCTAAAAATAACTCTTATTTCTTGTGGCATAAAAGACTGGATCACATATCCAGTGAAAGAATCAAACGATTAGTAAAAGATAGTGTCCTTCCGGATCTAGATTTTACTAATATTAAGGGCCTGTTTGGATACATAAAAAAGTGCAAGATTTTTTTATTTTTAAGAAAGTTTTCTTACCTTTCACTTTGGGCTGTTTGGGTAACTTGAGAATTTAAAATATTATGTCCTTTCCTTCTAAAATATTGAAAGATTCTTTCCTTCACCCCTATGCTATAGGAAAAAATCTTCTAAGAATATCTTATGTGATTTTATGGGTTGTATCTTACGGATTGTGCAATATTCATGTCTCTCGGTCTTCTCTTCCTCTCCTCCTCTTTTCCTCTCCCAGTCTTCTTTGCCTCTCCTTCTTCTCTCATCCCCTCTTTGGATATCACTCCCACAGAGGTATAATAAGGTATGTCATCTCTTCCCTTTTGTTATCTCTATCTTCAATATTTTTCTTTTCCCTTTACAGAAAACTATTCAAATTCATCAGAGATAAAGGGGTCATTTGGGATTGCACTCTGGGGATGTTTCTGCATTCCCAGTCCCACTGGATGTTATTGCCCATTTCCGCTTTTGATTTTGCGAAACTAATCTCAAAATATGACTCGTAGCAACAATCTAAAATATTTGATGCCTAATTTCAATCTGTGGGGGTTTTCAAGAAATGTGTTTTTTTTTTCTTCCATTTGGATTTTTGGGTCTTCTGGTACACGTTGAGATCTTATGGAGAATCTTACTGTAGGTTTTGAAAAATGACGTTTGGGTGATGGGAATTGAGAAATAGCAATTAGATCTATTCTTTTAGATTGTTGCAGGGACATTTGGTTTGATGTTTGGTGGCATTTTGTGGCATATTGATTGTGGGGGCTATTAATTGGAAATATTATGTATTTTCCTGCAAATGAGTTGTTGTTTTGGTCTTGGGTCTTTTGTTTGTCAAAATGCCAATGCAGATATAGATAACAAATCTATCAAATTTATTACTCTAGGAATGTATGTAATTTTAAAGTGGGGTTGAAAGCAGATCGATTAGACCTTTTTATTTGGGAATGCATGTGATTTTGAAGCTAATTTTATTATGATTGGTAAAGTTCTCATACGATAGAATTGCCTAGCTCTTACAGGAAAACAGTTCTAGTTTTATGCTTTTAGGCAAATATCAATGCTATGGATAGCAACCTAATTAAGAATCCAAAGAGGGAGGTGGAATTGGTACAGGGAGAGTGATGTGTTTCTTGGAAATAACACATTCATTATTGTAGTGCATTGACTTGCATTTAAATTTATAGTTCTGATCTTTAAAAATTAGATAAATGATACTGCCTAATGCATGTTTGCATCGTTAAGACCATAGTCGACCATGACCGCTGTTTATTTTGCTTCGATCAAATAATCCCATTTATTTATTAATCATGATCTTACTTGTATTTTATTAATTAAATATTATCTAGTTGATGCGGGATATGGAAACACTCCTAATTACATTGCCCCATACCGAGGAGTGCGATATCATTTGAGAAATCCTCATATACAACAAATAATGAAATGGAAGCACATCATGCAAACCATCAATGGCATTAGACGTTCAAGAAAGATGGTCACACCATATGCATGTAATTGCATTGTGTTTACTATGTGAATTGCTTTACTTTTGGTATTAAAAATCAGAACTTTAATTGATCAGGTGTCACTTAAAAGATGTCTTCATTGCCTTCCGACTCCAAAGGTGGAAATAGAGCTTCATGGACACCTGCACAAGATGCATTTGTAGTTGATTTTTTAGCAGAACAATGCAGTTTAGGGCGTTTCTCTGACAATGGATTTAAGAAGGAAATATGGCGAAAAGCAACAGAAGAATTAAATAATAAATTTAATGTTTCGGTAACCGTACAACAATTAAAAAGTCATATGGCAGATTTGAAAGCCCGATATAGGATTGTGAAGGCGTTGAGAGAGCAAAGTGGGTTTGGATGGGATGACCTTTTGCAGATTTGCATTGCAGATGAAGATGTGTGGAATCGTTATATTCAGGTATATTAGCATAAAAACATAAATTTAATTAATAAAACTATCCATTTTAACTGAGTTTATTAATAATTAATAGTATTTTTTTTTCACAGGCACACCCAGAAGCAAAAGCTTATAGAAGGACTTCTTTTCCGCTATATGATAATCTTAGCATCATATATGACGGTATAATATTTAATTTATTACATTGCCCAAAATAATATATATATTATGATGATGAGAAATAATTTTGATTATAAACTTATTGTTATAGGTTGTATGGCAGAGGGCAAACGACAAAAGTCAAGTCGGATCCCAATTACACAACCCTGTGTGGAAGAGCAAATTCCCGTTCAGAATTGCGCTACTCCTGCTATATCTCAACCGCCATCTAATGAGCGAGTGGAAGAGTCTGGTTCAAGCTCAGAGAATGTAGTGATAATGACACAAAAAGATAATCGAAGCAAACGTTGTTCTGCAGTACCAAAATCACTAAATCGTAAAAAAGAAGTCGAACAAGTGCTGGTGAGAGAATAGCTGATGAAATCTCAAGAATGGTGACATCATCCGATCGCTTATGTGCTGTAACTCCACCTACATCAACAAAAGATTCTTATGAAATATGCCTAGAAGAACTTCAAAAAATAGAAGAACTAGATGAAGACACTATCATAGAAGCAGTAAAATTTCTTCGAGATCGACAAAATGCAATCGCATTTATGACCCTCAAAGGACCATTGCGATTGCAATGGCTTCATCAAAACTGTGGGGGGCGGCCAGATGCATAAGTCTCTTTAATTTTATAATGGTTTTAATAATCTTTTTTGCATGGTTTATTATGAGATTGATGATGTTAAGAACTTTGTTAGTTACTCTTTTAATAATGCTTCATTGCGTCGTTTAAGTTGGGTTTGAGGATGCTTAAAACATTGTTCATTACTCTTTTAATAATAATTCATTGTGTGACTTCAAATGATACTTTATCAATGCTTGAATTATTTGTTAGTGGTTCTTAATAGAATGTCTTTAATATTGTATTTTTTTTTTTTGCAGATATATATTTGATTTTACTATGAAGGATTTCATTTATTAAAACTAAATATTTATTTTATTGCAGAAATTATAAAGAAAAACATAATGTCTAATGATGACATTAATACTCGTCGAAGGGAGCAGGTTAAACTTAATATGCTTACTGTAGCAGCTGTTGCTGGTTGGTACATAGACACTTATCTTGATAAAAAGCCATGTCGTGATTCAGCACTTTCTGGTGCTGCTTATGTAAATGAATTATTATTTGGTCATTTAGAACGTTTTCGACAAGTTTGTCGTATGGAAAGGCCCATATTTATGAAGTTGTGCAATGTTATTCGTAGCAAAAATCTTTTATGTGATACACGAGATATAACTCTCGAAGAACAACTCATAATGTTCCTATTCACGATCGGTCATAATGCTGTCAATCGTCAAGTTCAAGAACGTTTTCAACATTCAGGTGAAACAATCAGTCGTCATTTCAATGGAGTTCTTCAAGCTATACTTTCTCTTTCAACACAATACATACGTGATCCATCAATCAATGTTCCAATAGAAATTGCAAATGATACGCGTTTTTACCCTTTTTTTAAGGTAAATAATATCCTTTTAATTTAGACAATGTACTTATGATTAGTTTAATGATTCATTTTACGTAATATAGGATTGTATCGGAGCAATTGATGGCACACATATTCCTGTGTTCGTCGAGTCCCATAAGCAAGCACCGTATCGAAATCGACACGGATTATTATCACAAAATGTTATGGCCGCTTGTACTTTTGATTTGAAGTTCATTCATATTCAAGCAGGATGGGAGGGTTCAGCATCAGACGCTGTTGTTTTAAGGGCCGCAGAGAAAGATGGCTTTAAAGTACCACAAGGTATGTCATTTTATTTTGCTTCGATCAAATAATCCCATTTATTTATTAATCAAAATCTTACTTGTATTTCATTAGGTAAATATTATCTAGTTGATGCTGGATATGGAAACACTCCTAATTACATTGCCCCATACCGAGGAGTGCGATATCATTTGAGAGAGTTTGCTCGTGGAAGTATAGGCCCACAAGATGCCAAAGAACTATTCAACCTTCGCCATTCTTCCTTACGGAATGCAATTGAGCGTGTTTTCGGTGTAATAAAAAATCGCTTTCCAATATTGAAGAACACTTCTTCTCATTCATTTGACACGGTTACGGATGTAATAATTGCATGTTGCACCTTACACAATTTCATTCACAGCCACTCTAATGGTGAGGATTGGATATTTGAAGAGTATGACCTTCAATATGAGAATCAGTCTTCTGAACAGGATGATATCAATGAACCAGATGATGATTATAGCACAGATGGGCGACGTCGGGAGGGCAATAGAATGCGAGAAGCAATTGCAAATGCTATGTGGGATGAATACAGCATTCGCACTAGAAGGCTAAGAGATCGGCATGAGCATCAATAAAAATCTTATCATGGATTGTAATTATCGTCTTGATTTCTTTTGTTATGAACTTTGACGGCAAACTATAAATTTGTATATGATTAATTGTTTGACTCTAAAATCTGTGATGTCTTTGTTTTGGCATATATTATGATCTTCAGCAACTGCCAAACAGCTCAGTTTAAAATCTGTTGCATTTTTGAAAAAATGCCAAACAGCGACAATGTTGCAATATTATAATATTACACTATTATATTCTGCAATATTTGATTCTGCTACTATTTAAATCTAAAAATATTATATTCTGCATGTATCCAAACGGGCCCTAAGGTATGTGTGGATTGTATTAAAGGTAAATTAACAAAACACACAAAGAAAGGAGCCACAGGAAGTACTCAGCTTCTTGAAATAATTCATACAGACATTTGCGGACCCTTTGATGTTCCAACCTTTGGGGGAGAAAAGTACTTCATTACCTTTATTGATGATTACTCACGTTATTGTTATTTATACTTGTTGCATGACAAATCTCAGTCTGTGAATGCTGTACAAGTGTTCATTACTGAAGTCGAAAGGCAACTAGATAAAAAAAGTGAAAATCATAAGGTCAGATAGAGGTGGTGAATTTTATGGTAGGTATGACGAAACAGGACAACATCCTGGACCTTTTGCAAAACTTCTCCAAAAGCTTGGAATTGTTACCCAATACACAACGACTGGTTCTCCATAGCAGAATGGTGTAGCTGAAAGGCGAAATCGTACATATATGAAAATGGTTAGATCCATGCTGAGTCATGCTAACTTACCTATATTCTTGTGGATGGATGCTCTACGCACAGCTGTTTATATCTTGAACAGGGTTCCCAATAAGGCAGTTCCAAAAATACCATTTGAACTGTGGAAAGGTTGGAAACCTAGTTTAAGACATCTTCAAATTTGGGGTTGTCCAGCTGAGGCTAGAGTCTACAATCCACATGAAAAGAAATTGGACCTTAAAACGATCAGTGGTTACTTTATAGGTTACCCAGAAAAGTCCAAAGGATTTAGGATTTACTGCCTTAACCATAGTACGAGAATTGTTGAAACCGGTAATGCTAGATTCTTTGAGAATGGCGAAATCAGTGGGAGTAACAAAACTCAAGATGTGATCATTCAGGAAATAAGGGTACCTATCCCTTTACCCTCTATTCTGAAAGATGTTGGAAATCATCCCGTTGTTGAACCATTTAACAATGAGGAGAATCCAATCAATGATCACCAACTCCTTCATGAGATTGTCGCCAATGAACATATGGATGAAGCACCAGAGGAACCAGCATTAAGAAGGTCTCAAAGACAAAGGAGATCAGCTATTTCCGATGATTACATGCTTTACCAAGTATAATCTGAAGAAGGGACAATTAAAAACCCGGTTTCTTATCCACAAGCCATTAAGGATGTTAATTCTAGTAAATGGATTGATGCCATGACGGATGAATTGAAATCTATGGATGAAAATCAAGTATGGGAAGTTATTCAATTGCCTCCATGACACAAACCAGTTGGCTGTAAATGGGTCTTCAAGACCAAACGCGACTGCAAAGGCAATATTGAACGACATAAAGCCAGGCTTGTTGCCAAAGGTTTTAATCAGAAAGAAGGCATTGATTATACTGAGACATTTTCCCCTGTGTCCAGGAAGGATTCTCTTAGAATTATCATGGCATTAGTAGCTCACTATGACCTCGAGTTACATCAAATGGATGTGAAAACTACCTTTCTTAATGGAGACTTAGAAGAAGAAGTCTACATGCGTCAACCTGAAGGCTTCATAATTGAAGGTCAGGAAGACATGGTCTGCAAACTTAAGAAATCAATATATGGACTGAAACAAGCTTCGAGACAATGGTACCTAAAGTTTCATGAAATCATTACTGCCTTCGATTTCACAGAAAACATGGTTGACCCTTGCATATACCTCAAGATCAGTGGGAGTAAGTTCATATTTTTGGTTCTGTATGTTGATGACATATTACTGGCTAGTAGCGACCTTGATTTATTACATGCTACAAAGGATTATCTCTTTAAGAATTTTGAAATGAAAGATATGGGGGAGGCTTCCTATGTGATAAGAATAGAAATATTCCGTGACAGGTCACTTGGTATTTTGGGGTTGTCTCAGAAAGCATATATTGACAAAGTTCTAGAGAGATTTGGCATGATGACATGTTCCTCTAGTCCTATTCCACTGCATAAAGGAGACAAACTTGATCTTACGCAGTGTCCACAGAACGAATTGGAACGCAAAGAAATGGAAAAATATCGTTATGCTTCTCTTGTCGGGAGTCTGATGTATGCACAGGTCTGTACAAGGCCTGACATTAGTCATGCTGTTGGCATGCTGGGTAGATTTCAAAGCAACCCAGGAATCACTCATTGGAAAGCTGCAAAGAAAGTGTTGAGATACCTCAAGGGAACAAGAAATTATATGCTCACATACAGAAAATCAAGTCACCTACAGGTGACTGGTTATTCCGATTCAGATTTTGCTGGATGTCCTGACACCAGACTTTGCACTCTTGGTTATATGTATCTTTTATGTGGAGGTGCAATATCATGGAAAAGTCAGAAATCAGAGTTACTTTACACATCCACCATGATGGCTGAGTATGTGGCATGTTATGAGGCTGCAATTCAGGGAACATGGTTGCGTAATTTTATCTCTCAGTTTGGAGCTTCGAGGTTCATCTCTAAGCTATTAACTCTTTACTGTGACAATGATGCTGCAACCTTCTTTTCCAAGCATGACAGGATATCTAAGGGAGCCAAACACATGGACCTTAAATATCTATCACTGAAGCAAGATGTTAGATTACAGAAATTTGTAATAGAGTCTATACGTACAGATTTCATGGTTGCAGACATATTCACGAAAGGACTACCTCCAAAGACCTTTCAGGGTCATACTGAAAGCATGGGTCTTGTAGATAGTTCTTGATTATCTTTTTCTGCATTTTATTTCTCTACTTGTATTGGACATTTATTGAGCTCTTAATGCATATCTACATCTGCCATTTCTGTTTTCCATTGTGTTCATATTTATGTTTGGATGAATAATAAACAGAAACAGTCTTTAAACAAATACATTATGAGACCATTACATCAATCTCTTATTATGGTCTAGTTATGCAAGTTGTAAATGACGTAGTACATGGAAGTAAGCATGTTGCAAAATAATGTGTGCACGCCATGACTCTCATTCACAATCGAATTAGCCAAGACACTTATGATAACCGACTAAAGAAGTGTTTAGCATATGATGCACGCATTATGATTCCTAAAATGAAAACATTAAAGGATCTTCCTGTTGACCAAGTGGGAGACTGTAAGGAAATTACTTTTAGGTCTTTTACTTAGACCACAAGTCCTTACCTTTCCATAAATTGTGGTCATTATAGGAATCCTGTTTTGATAGGATACATGCTATCTTTTAATCATATAAGGTTTCCTAAAAAGATATATTCCATAACAAACTCTACCTTGATGGACGGTTGAGATTAAAACTAATGGAATCCTAATTGGAATATACTTGGTCCTCTCTCCACCTATAAAAAGAGTATTTCCTCCATCACAAAGATTCATTCACAAAATTCAACACATTAAGGCTTATAGGCAAGGAGAGAGAAACTGAAGTTATTCCCTAAAGTTTTCTTGGGCGGATCTCAACATCAACATCAGACAGCAGGATCGGAAAGCTCTCTGCATCAGGATGTCTGGAGGTAATCTTTAATTAAATCCTTCACGTGATAATCATGTTGTTCTCGATCTTAGGGTTCATGTTAATAATAAACTAACATATCAGTATGGATATGATCATGGCATTGTCTACTACAGCAATATGCCTGCTGAGGAACGCGGGAGGATGCTTAAAGGCGTCATTCTCTATTGCAATCAACAATGGCTTAGGTAGGTAGATACAATGTGCGTGCGAGTGTGTATATATATAGAGGTCCACACATCACTCTTTTTTGGGACTCCCCTGGTAAATACTTTTCTGTACTGTAGATTCACAGAAAAATCAAAACAAAAGTGACACTTTCACTAAACAATGTTTGCACCACACGATGGATGGATAAAAAAAAAAAAGTCCACATGAAATTAGGACATTTTTGTATTTCTCTGTCGCAGGAAATGTATTACATAAACATGATCTGCGTACAAATTGAGGCTGCAATATTTGTGTGGGAAAAAAATGATAGTTTTTTAAAGATGTGGAAATCCATACCTGGTTTAAAAATATTCTGAATATGTATTGTGGAAATTTGCCCGTCAAAAATCTACATTTTGAGGATTATGAAGTCTGAAGGGGTGTTTTGGGGGTGAGGGGATGTGGGGTGTAAGGGGATCTTTTTGGTAAACGAATCTTTGAGAATTAGATGTGACTTTTCAACGGAACTATATATGCCCTCTCTCCCAATCACATACCATGAAAAACTTGTGGATAAGGCAGTGGATGCCTATGGAAGAATTACAATGTAGATTCTGCAAGCAATGAGCTAGCTGATTCCTTGTGTGATCAATCTAATTGATCATGAATTAGAACAGTACGAAGTAGGGCGTACACATGTGGGATCATGAGATGGGGTAGGACCGGGCCTGGCCCACCTTGAACCAATGAACCCAGCTTGTGTTAAGCCCACGTCATTATAAAGATCGATATCAACTGGCTTCAGACTAGAATCTGGTTCTGAAATTAAGGCCATCATAGACGGGAGAGTTCTGTCAAGGGCCACCATTTTATCGGATATATGTGCTATTTCCGACCTTGGCCCAGAAATCATTGTTAGAAGTTTAAAGAATGGATTCCGATCTAGTCTTTCTTCTCTTGAACGCACTGGTCCATGTTAGTGTGTGACATAACAATAGTTAAAACATATGGATTACTTGGAGTATCTTTGCAAATTATATAGTAATTCTCTGATAATTGTTCTTGTATCAACAATTTTTTTTCCTGCTACATAGGGGACTCAGACTCACACCCTCAGTCACGCACAGCTTAGCTACAATTTTGAACGTATTAACACTAGTTACTATCATAGACATTGTCGCGACCCCGGACCGAAAGGGGAAGGATCCGAGTCCGGGAGTCGGGACAGTGGGTTGGGTGATGCCGCGCCACGTGCATCTCTTTGGCTAAAACGCACACGGAGTTAAAAGAATATTTATCCGTGCGCGTGATTTCCCACAGGGTTCCGCGGTGAGGATTATCTTTACACATCATCTCATATATAACCATATCAAATATATTTTCAAGATTGCGGAAGCGCGTAGTAAACCATATTAATACCATTCAAATCCATAAACAAGACTGATTTATGGTTAACATAACAAGATATCAGGATGAGCAATGATCAAGCATATTTTCCCCAAAAGTAAAGTTAAGTGTAGTTACAAAATATCAGTTGATTAATGCTCCCAAAATAACGGTCAACAAAGACCGTACAACCAAATGAAATCTAAAACAAAGATATCAAATTCCCAAAGTGTATCGTCCTCAAGGCAAAGCCGAATGTCTACATGACATCATCGGCTTGCCACTCAATCACTCGCTGCGGTTCACCGACCGCCTCCTCTGGCTCCTCCTCAACGGCAATAAGCTCGGGACCTGAGTACCAAAATAAATGGATCAGACACGACGGTCTGGCAGGTGGGTGAAAGGATATAACAATAATTCAAAACAATGATGCCTTTAGAAACATAATAAAAATCTAGATAAACAATGAATTTTCATAAAAGAAGAATGCAACATTTAAAAGAGTTACATATGCAAATGAAACATGTAAGGTAACAAGGATTTGGAAACTGTCAAGATGGCAACCCCACAAGCTAGATCCTCCCTTCACCGAAGTGAAGAGAGCACATACCCTAACAGGATCATTGGCCTCAGTCACACGAGGTGAGGAGGAACAACGATAAACAGGATCATTGACCTCAGTCACACGAGGTGAGGAGGAACAACGATAAATACTATAATATATATACTATACAGGACCGCGGTAGCGAACCGGGTAAACTATGCAAATTTCAGACTGCAGCTGACTATCAGGAGGGGAAGGAACCCCAAGTCGGGAGATCAAACCGACAAGGTCGTCCAAGCTCAGTGGTGCCGACTCATAGGTCAAATACGATAACTCAAATCATATGCACGGTAAGAAACGGGGTGCCAAAATGCACAAAAATACACATTCACCTCGAGTTGCCATATACAAGTTAGCAAAAGCTAAACACATCACTTCTAGTACTCTTGGGACGGTCTAGTCACATCAAGTTGGTTTGAAATCCCAAAATATCCCAAAATAAGAGTTAGGTTGAAAATTAGATACAATTAGTTTTCCATACTTTTACAGGCCAACAATGGGGTTTCTAGAATTGAAACAGTGCGAATAGGGTCCCGTATGCCGGTTATGATGAAATTTTGGTACTCTTTAAGAGTTAGGGACATTCCGGGTCCTTATACACATTGAACAATCTAGAAAACCTCATGGAATCTCCATGATGAGTTTCCCTTTCCTCCGGACTTTACGTAATGCCTTACAAGTCCCTAAATAACAATGGGGCTTCAAAATAATACCTCCCCACTACAACCCTTTGTAATTTACCCAATCCATCCATGGGTTTAAATGCATTCTTATAGGTTCAATGCCTTCAAATAAGAAGATAAGGGATAGAGCTGAATTGGACTTGAGTATGGGCTTGGAATGAATCTGGAAATAGTCCCACAATCCTCTCACTTTACAGTTCGTCTCATTTCAGTCCGATCGATCGGGCTCCCTGGCCGATCGATCGGTCCTGAATTTGCTTCCAGTTATTTACAGTCCGATCGATCGGACCTGATGGGCGATCGATCGGTCCTGAGAACCCTCTCAGTTATTTACAGTCCGATCGATCGGACCTGACGGGCGATCGATCGGTCCTGTAGCGAATCTCAACCCATTTGGTTGAATCATTCTCTTGTCCAACTCCAATCCATTTCCTTTTTTCCCCTTCTTCCATACATATCTTCACAATTAATTAGGCTATTCCTTGGCCTCATTATCTCATCAATTCATCATTCAAAAATCAATAAGACTAAACCATCAAACAAAATAAATCAATAAAACCATCAATGAAGACAAATCAAGATCTTTGCAGAAAACATGATAAAACACATGAAAATCATTTCATCCACTTGCCTTGGGTCCAATTGCAAATCAATTGAGCTCTAATCACCTCTTAGTTCCACAATCAAACACCTATACACAAAACCCCCAAATCCAAACCCTAGATCAACAAAATCCAAGTAAAACAAGACGGAATTTTCCAATAATTGAAATAGAGCTACCCTAGGGCTAAACAAACAAGATTATAAAACTTTTAGGAAAATCACTTACAAAGAAGTTCTTCAAAAAGCAAGGTGTTGTCCAAAGTAAGTCTTGGAGTGGGCGGTTTTCTTCAAAAATTGTGTCAAGATGAAGGCCTTGAGATGAGGAAGAAGATTATAGCAACTAATTTTCCATTAGCACTAGTTTAGTGGGGGATTGAAGATGAAGAGGCAAGAAAAGGTAAGGGAAAACCCTTAGGGCTGGGATTTCTCTTCTCCTCTAGGGTTTTTGCCAGAAATGGGAAAAAGAAGAAGAAGCTTTCTATATATAGTAAGTGGGAATGGGGCCCACAACTTAAAAGACTTCTCGGGCTCAAAACATGGTTTTCGGGGCTTCAAATGAATTCGACGAAGAAGACAAAGTTGATCGGAAAAATTTCTATTTTCCAAAAAGTATATATTTTGCACATTTTGGTGACATTGAAATCGGTGTCCAGATTTTGGGTAAAAAGACCATTTTGCCCTCAATTAGTGAAAAATCAGGTTTAAGGTCCTTGAATGAAAACGATGTCAACATGAAAGTTGCAGGGATTAATAAGATAAGTTCAATGGGGTTAAAAACACGATTCTTGAAAATCATCGGTAAACCCCCAATCTCACACAATTCGTAATAAGAACCCCCAAAGGGTCCCACAATTAAAAAGGCTCTCCAAATTCCCCAAAGCTATTATAAGAGCTATTCTAATCCCCAACTAATCCAAAAACCACTAAACACACTTAAAACTAAAACACAACTTAATCAACTCTAAACGAGGTCTCTCGGGTCGGGGTCTTACATCCTCCACCCCTTAGGACATTTGGTCCTCCAAATGGAAATTAAAACTCACCTCCGGTAGAAGATGTGGGTACTTCTTCTGAACTTGATCCCGTAATTCCCAAGTTGCTTCTTCCGGTCCATGATTCTCCCAAAGTACCTTGACCCACTGAATAGTCCGGGTTCTCAATTCTTGTTCCTTGGTGTCGATGATCTGCTTAGGCTTCTCAACATAGGTCGCATCTTCTCGAATTTCTAATGGCTCATAACGGAGTATGTGTAGCCTGTCGGGAACGTACTTCTTCAACATAGACACATGGAAAACATTGTGTACGCCGGAGAGCTCAGGTGGTAAGGCTAACCTATAAGCCACATCACCAATCCTACTTACAATGTCATACGGTCCAATGTATCTCCTAGACAGTTTGCCCTTCTGTCCAAACCTCAAAGTTCCACGAGTAGGTGACACTTTCAAGAAAACCTTATCTCCTTCTTTGAACTGTAAATCCCTTCTGTGAGAGTCTGCATAACTCTTCTGTCTACTCTGAGCCACTTTCAGACGTTCTTGGATCAACTTGACCTTGTCACTTGTCTCACTAACAATGGTCGGTCCATGGAAACTGCGAGTACCAACTTCTTCCCAACAAACAGGTGTCCTACACCTTCTACCATACAAGGCCTCAAAAGGAGCCATACCGATACTCGAGTGGAAACTGTTGTTGTAAGCGAACTCACACAATGGTAAGGCTTCATCCCACTGAGCCTTAAAATCTAACACACAAGCTCGAAGCATATCCTCAAGTGTCTGAATTGTCCTTTCTGACTGACCATCGGTCTGTGGGTGATAGGCTGTGCTGAACTGTAACTTCGTACCCATAGATTCATGCAGTGTCTTCCAAAATCTCGAGACAAATCTGCTGTCTCTATCGGATGTGATGGAAACTGGCTGTCCATGACGACTGACAATCTCTGTGACAAACAACTGTGCCAAAGGTAACATATGCATCTTCTTTCCAGTCTTCATCGGTAGGAAATGAGCTGACTTGGTGAGACGATCCACTATGACCCAAATAGCATCATTGCCCTTACTAGTCTTCGGTAAACCCGATATGAAGTCCATGGTAATATGCTCCCATTTCCATTCCGGAATTTCTAGTGGTCGTAATAACCCTGGAGGCTTCTAGTGTTCTGCCTTGATCAACAGACATGTCATACAACGAGAGACGAAAGCTGCTATCTCTCTCTTCATGTTATTCCACCAAAATCTGCCCTTCAAATTCTGGTACATCTTCGTACTGCCCGGGTGTATGGAATACTTAGTATTGTGAGCCTCAGACATGATATCATTCCTCAAGTCCTCCAAGTTAGGCACACACAGACGGTCTCGGTAATACAAAACTCCATCTACAACACGAAAATCCGGACGATCTGCTAAGTGCTCAGAAATCTTAGCCAATTCTGGGTCTTGTAACTGATTCTCTTTGATCTTTTGAATGAACGAAGGCTCTGACACTGACATGTTTGCTAACATGACACCCTCTCTTAGTGGATGAAAGTCTACACCCAACTCTTCTAACTGTTGCACCACATAAGTTCCACGAAGACTGGCCATGCTCACTGACTTTCTGCTCAAGGCATCTGCGACTACATTCGCTTTTCCCGGGTGATACTTGATTGGAAAATCATAGTCTTTAATATATTCCATCCATCTCCTCTGCCTCATGTTCAACTCCTTCTGAGAAAACAAGTACTGTAGGCTACGGTGATCGGAGTGAACCTCAACTTTTCTCCATAGAGGTAGTGTCTCCACATCTTCAAAGCTAAAACAACTGCGGCCAACTCGAGATCATGTGTTGCATAGTTCTTCTCATGATCTTTCAACTGCCGTGACCCATATGCAACTACCTTCCCATCTTGCATTAGCACGCATCCAAGTCCAACATTGGAAGCATCGGTAAAAATGGTAAAACCGCCGCTCCCAGATGGCAAAGTGAGGACTGGAGCTGTAGTCAATCTCTTCTTCAGCTCTTGGAAACTAGCCTCACACTTGTCTGTCCAAACATATGGTGCATTCTTCCTCGTCAACTTCGTCAGAGGTGACGCAATTGACGAAAATCCTTGCACAAACCTCCGATAATATCCTGCCAATCCAAGAAAACTCCTGATTTCTGATGCATTCTTCGGTCTATCCCAATTCATGGCTGCCTCAATCTTGGACGGGTCCACTGATAGTCCTTCTTTGGAGATGATATGACCCAAAAATGTGACTTGGTCCAACCAAAATTCACACTTACTAAGTTTTGCAAACAACTGATTCTCCCTCAAAAGCTGGAGTGCTATCCTCAAGTGTTCTTCATGCTCTCCTTTGGTCTTGGAATACACCAAAATATCATCAATAAACACCACTGTAAACTGATCCAAATACTCCGCAAATATTTTGTTCATCAATGCCATGAAAACTGCCGGTGCATTAGTCAAACCAAATGGCATCACTAGAAACTCATAGTGTCCATATCTTGTCCGAAAGGCTGTTTTTGGTACATCTAAGTCTCTAACTCTCAACTGATGGTAGCCGGACCTCAAATCAATCTTCGAAAAATAAGCAGCTCCTTGCAACTGATCAAACAGTTCATCTATCCTTGGCAATGGATATTTGTTTTTGATGGTCACTTGGTTCAATCTTCTATAGTCAATACACATTCTCATGAAACCATCCTTCTTCTTTACAAACAAAACTGGTGCTCCCCACGGTGACACACTAGGTCTCACAAAACCTTTGTTCAAAAGTTCTTGTAATTGCATCTTCAACTCTCCCAATTCTGCCGGGGCCATTCTGTAAGGTGCGATAGATATCGGAGCAGTCCCCGGTAACAACTCAATAGTGAAGTCTATCTCTCTAATGGGTGGCAATCCTGGTATCTCTTCCGGGAAAACATCCGGAAACTCACAAACAATTGGAATCTCCTCCACCCCTTGGGACCGTTTATCCTCCGTGATAAACGCCAAATAACCCTCACAACCACTTTTTAGAAGCCTATCAGCCTTCAACGCTGAAATAAACCCTGCACCAGAACTACTTCTCTCTCCCTGAAACAACACCCTTGCTTGGGTCTCCTCTAACTTAAAAGTTAGGGTTTTATGGAAACAATCCATCGTAGCATGGTATCCTGCTAACCAATCCATCCCTAGGATGACATCAAAATCCTGCATCTCTAATAAAATGAGATCTGCCGGTAGTACTACTTCTCCTATCATGACTGGACAACTAGGGTAAAAAGTTCTACAAACAACTTCCTTACCTAAAGGGGTAGTCACAGTCAGAATGAAACTCAACTCTCTAGCATGCATATCAATCAACATAGCAAATTTTGGAGATAGGAATGAGTGAGTAGAGCCAGGGTCAAACAAAACCTTAGCATCAAAACCACAGACGAGAAGTGTACCTTCCACTACATTGCCTTCAGCCTCTGCATCAGCTCTATTGACAGCATAGAGTTGTGCCCTCTGTGGTGGCCTGTTTTGTCCTTGCTGTTGCCTGCCTTGTGGTGCATTCCGGTTCTGATTCTGAGGACGCTGATTCTGATTTTGATTCTGCCCTTGCTGACGGGCCGGTTGTTGCTGTTGTTGTTGTGGCCTAAACTGTTGCTGAGGTGCCTGTTGTTGTAGTGGCCTTGCTTGATTCTGAACTACTAATGCATTCTGAGGTGGTGCCTGACGCTGTACTCCTTGTTGCTGTCTATTCTGTCTATCTGGCCTTGGGCAATCCCTCATTTGGTGGTCCAATGAACCACATCTAAAACATGCTCCCGTGATAGAACGACATTGGGCATTCCCATGATGTTTCCCGCAATGGATACAAGCACCCGGATTTTGCACATTTTGCTCTTGTCTTGGCCTCTTGTTCTGATTGTTTCTTTGTTGATAGTTCAGCTGTTGGCCTTGACCCTTTCCTTGGTTCTTGATGATCTTGTTGTGGAAGTTCTCAAATTTGTATGCTCTCTTGACAGCTTCTTCAAAGGTAACGGGCGGTACAACCCCGGTAGCATCCCTCTCAATAATCGGGTGAAGTCCCTCAAGGAACTTGGTTATCTTTTTCTCCTCTGTGTCTACTAACTCCGGTGCATACCTTGACAGTCTCTCAAATTTGGTGAGGTATTCGAGGACCGTCATGTTTCCTCGCACAAGTTGCTGAAATTCTACTGCTTTTTGCCTCTTAACATGTGTAGGTACATATTTCTCTCCAAACTGTCTCTTGAAACTAGCCCAAGCTTCTGCATCAGCCATTGTCCTATATTCTGCCCTGACGGTCTTCCACCAAATATCTGCTAAACCCACAAACATAGAGGCTGCAAGCTGTACACGTTCTAGACCGGTACATATGAATATCTCAAATATGTTTTCGGTGTGTTCAAGCCAATCATCTGCCGCCATTGGATCCTCGGTCCCCAAAAATTCTTTCGGTCCTCTCTTCCTGAACCGCTCATACAACACATTAGGATCATTCCCTCTAATATTCACCGGACCAGGTGGTGCAACTGGGATTGGCTCCGGTCTCCTCTCCAATATCCCCAACAACTGTGCCTGCATTTGAGCTATCTCCCTAGCATGATCCTCATCCTTCTTAAGCATCTGTTCTTGCAATCTGGTCTGCGTCTCATGAGCTTGTGCTTGGAGTTTAGCCTGATTTTCATTTGCTTGACGTTGTTGGTCTAGCATAGCCTGCATCATCTGCTGGAATTGATTCTGCATATTGTTGTCCTGAAGTTCCTCTGTACTAAGCCCTGCACTCTCGCTGTTACTGGCAATGTGATTACTGTTTGCTGTTCTTTTGCGAGGTGGCATAACGCTGCAAAACAAATTGTTAGCACATATAAACCAAGTACAGGGTGGTCACACATTGCTCACACGATTCTATCTAACGGATCCTCGCCACGTACTTAAGATTTCTAGTTTCTTTTAATTGCCTGAAACATGTCCCGCTCTGATACCAGTCCTGTCGCGACCCCCGGACCGAAAGGGGAAGGATCCGAGTCCGGGAGTCGGGACAGTGGGTTGGGTGATGCCGCGCCACGTGCATCTCTTTGGCTAAAACGCACACGGAGTTAAAAGAATGTTTATCCGTGCGCGTGATTTCCCACAGGGTTCCGCGGTGAGGATTATCTTTACACATCATCTCATATATAACCATATCAAATATATTTTCAAGATTGCGGAAGCGCGTAGTAAACCATATTAATACCATTCAAATCCATAAACAAGACTGATTTATGGTTAACATAACAAGATATCAGGATGAGCAATGATCAAGCATATTTTCCCCAAAAGTAAAGTTAAGTGTAGTTACAAAATATCAGTTGATTAATGCTCCCAAAATAACGGTCAACAAAGACCGTACAACCAAATGAAATCTAAAACAAAGATATCAAATTCCCAAAGTGTATCGTCCTCAAGGCAAAGCCGAATGTCTACATGACATCATCGGCTTGCCACTCAATCACTCGCTGCGGTTCACCGACCGCCTCCTCTGGCTCCTCCTCAACGGCAATAAGCTCGGGACCTGAGTACCAAAATAAATGGATCAGACACGACGGTCTGGCAGGTGGGTGAAAGGATATAACAATAATTCAAAACAATGATGCCTTTAGAAACATAATAAAAATCTAGATAAACAATGAATTTTCATAAAGAAGAATGCAACATTTAAAAGAGTTACATATGCAAATGAAACATGTAAGGTAACAAGGATTTGGAAACTGTCAAGATGGCAACCCCACAAGCTAGATCCTCCCTTCACCGAAGTGAAGAGAGCACATACCCTAACAGGATCATTGGCCTCAGTCACACGAGGTGAGGAGGAACAACGATAAACAGGATCATTGACCTCAGTCACACGAGGTGAGGAGGAACAACGATAAATACTATAATATATATATACTATACAGGACCACGGTAGCGAACCGGGTAAACTATGCAAATTCCAGACTGCAGCTGACTATCAGGAGGGGAAGGAACCCCAAGTCGGGAGATCAAACCGACAAGGTCGTCCAAGCTCAGTGGTGCCGACTCATAGGTCAAATACGATAACTCAAATCATATGCACGGTAAGAAACGGGGTGCCAAAATGCACAAAAATACACATTCACCTCGAGTTGCCATATACAAGTTAGCAAAAGCTAAACACATCACTTCTAGTACTCTTGGGACGGTCTAGTCACATCAAGTTGGTTTGAAATCCCAAAATATCCCAAAATAAGAGTTAGGTTGAAAATTAGATACAATTAGTTTTCCATACTTTTACAGGCCAACAATGGGGTTTCTAGAATTGAAACAGTGCGAATAGGGTCCCGTATGTCGGTTATGATGAAATTTTGGTACTCTTTAAGAGTTAGGGACATTCCGGGTCCTTATACACATTGAACAATCTAGAAAACCTCATGGAATCTCCATGATGAGTTTCCCTTTCTCCGGACTTTACGTAATGCCTTACAAAGTCCCTAAATAACAATGGGGCTTCAAAATAATACCTCCCCACTACAACCCTTTGTAATTTACCCAATCCATCCATGGGTTTAAATGCATTCTTATAGGTTCAAGGCCTTCAACTAAGAAGATAAGGGATAGAGCTGAATTGGACTTGAGTATGGGCTTGGAATGAATCTGGAAATAGTCCCACAATCCTCTCACTTTACAGTTCGTCTCATTTCAGTCCGATCGATCGGGCTCCCTGGCCGATCGATCGGTCCTGAATTTGCTTCCAGTTATTTACAGTCCGATCGATCGGACCTGATGGGCGATCGATCGGTCCTGAGAACCCTCTCAGTTATTTACAGTTCGATCGATCGGACCTGACGGGCGATCGATCGGTCCTGTAGCGAATCTCAACCCATTTGGTTGAATCCTTCTCTTGTCCAACTCCAATCCATTTCCTTTTTTCCCCTTCTTCCATACATATCTTCACAATTAATTAGGCTATTCCTTGGCCTCATTATCTCATCAATTCATCATTCAAAAATCAATAAGACTAAACCATCAAACAAAATAAATCAATAAAACCATCAATGAAGACAAATCAAGATCTTTGCAGAAAACATGATAAAACACATGAAAATCATTTCATCCACTTGCCTTGGGTCCAATTGCAAATCAATTGAGCTCTAATCACCTCTTAGTTCCACAATCAAACACCTATACACAAAACCCCCAAATCCAAACCCTAGATCAACAAAATCCAAGTAAAACAAGACGGAATTTTCCAATAATTGAAATAGAGCTACCCTAGGGCTAAACAAACAAGATTATAAAACTTTTAGGAAAATCACTTACAAAGAAGTTCTTCAAAAAGCAAGGTGTTGTCCAAAGTAAGTCTTGGAGTGGGCGGTTTTCTTCAAAAATTGTGTCAAGATGAAGGCCTTGAGATGAGGAAGAAGATTATAGCAACTAATTTTCCATTAGCACTAGTTTAGTGGGGGATTGAAGATGAAGAGGCAAGAAAAGGTAAGGGAAAACCCTTAGGGCTGGGATTTCTCTTCTCCTCTAGGGTTTTTGCCAGAAATGGGAAAAAGAAGAAGAAGCTTTCTATATATAGTAAGTGGGAATGGGGCCCACAACTTAAAAGACTTCTCGGGCTCAAAACATGGTTTCGGGGCTTCAAATGAATTCGACGAAGAAGACAAAGTTGATCGGAAAAATTTCTATTTTCCAAAAAGTATATATTTTGCACATTTTGGTGACATTGAAATCGGTGTCCAGATTTTGGGTAAAAAGACCATTTTGCCCTCAATTAGTGGAAAATCAGGTTTAAAGTCCTTGAATGAAAACGATGTCAACATGAAAGTTGCAGGGATTAATAAGATAAGTTCAATGGGGTTAAAAACACGATTCTTGAAAATCATCGGTAAACCCCCAATCTCACACAATTCGTAATAAGAACCCCCAAAGGCTCCCACAATTAAAAAGGCTCTCCAAAATTCCCCAAAGCTATTATAAGAGCTATTCTAATCCCCAACTAATCCAAAAACCACTAAACACACTTAAAACTAAAACACAACTTAATCAACTCTAAACGAGGTCTCTCGGGTCGGGGTCTTACATCCTCCACCCCTTAGGACATTTGGTCCTCCAAATGGAAATTAAAACTCACCTCCGGTAGAAGATGTGGGTACTTCTTCTGAACTTGATCCCGTAATTCCCAAGTTGCTTCTTCCGGTCCATGATTCTCCCAAAGTACCTTGACCCACTGAATAGTCCGGGTTCTCAATTCTTGTTCCTTGGTGTCGATGATCTGCTTAGGCTTCTCAACATAGGTCGCATCTTCTCGAATTTCTAATGGCTCATAACGGAGTATGTGTAGCCTGTCGGGAACGTACTTCTTCAACATAGACACATGGAAAACATTGTGTACGCCGGAGAGCTCAGGTGGTAAGGCTAACCTATAAGCCACATCACCAATCCTACTCACAATGTCATACGGTCCAATGTATCTCCTAGACAGTTTGCCCTTCTGTCCAAACCTCAAAGTTCCACGAGTAGGTGACACTTTCAAGAAAACCTTATCTCCTTCTTTGAACTGTAAATCCCTTCTGTGAGAGTCTGCATAACTCTTCTGTCTACTCTGAGCCACTTTCAGACGTTCTTGGATCAACTTGACCTTGTCACTTGTCTCACTAACAATGGTCGGTCCATGGAAACTGCGAGTACCAACTTCTTCCCAACAAACAGGTGTCCTACACCTTCTGCCATACAAGGCCTCAAAAGGAGCCATACCGATACTCGAGTGGGAAACTGTTGTTGTAAGCGAACTCACACAATGGTAAGGCTTCATCCCACTGAGCCTTAAAATCTAACACACAAGCTCGAAGCATATCCTCAAGTGTCTGAATTGTCCTTTCTGACTGACCATCGGTCTGTGGTGATAGGCTGTGCTGAACTGTAACTTCGTACCCATAGATTCATGCAGTGTCTTCCAAAATCTCGAGACAAATCTGCTGTCTCTATCGGATGTGATGGAAACTGGCTGTCCATGACGACTGACAATCTCTGTGACAAACAACTGTGCCAAAGGTAACATATGCATCTTCTTTCCAGTCTTCATCGGTAGGAAATGAGCTGACTTGGTGAGACGATCCACTATGACCCAAATAGCATCATTGCCCTTACTAGTCTTCGGTAAACCCGATATGAAGTCCATGGTAATATGCTCCCATTTCCATTCCGGAATTTCTAAGTGGTCGTAATAACCCTGGAGGCTTCTAGGTGTTCCTGCCTTGATCAACATGACATGTCATACAACGAGAGACGAAAGCTGCTATCTCTCTCTTCATGTTATTCCACCAAAATCTGCCCTTCAAATTCTGGTACATCTTCGTACTGCCCGGGTGTATGGAATACTTAGTATGTGAGCCTCAGACATGATATCATTCCTCAAGTCCTCCAAGTTAGGCACACACAGAGGGTCTCGGTAATACAAAACTCCATCTACAACACGAAAATCCGGACGATCTGCTAAGTGCTTAGAAATCTCAGAAAATTCTGGGTCTTGTAACTGATTCTCTTTGATTTTTTTGAATGAACGAAGGCTCTGACACTGACATGTTTGCTAACATGACACCCTCTCTTAGTGGATGAAAATCTACACCCAACTCTTCTAACTGTTGTACCACATAAGTTCCACGAAGACTGGCCATGCTCACTGACTTTCTGCTCAAGGCATCTGCGACTACATCGCTTTCCCGGGTGATACTTGATTGGAAAATCATAGTCTTTAATATATTCCATCCATCTCCTCTGCCTCATGTTCAACTCCTTCTGAGAAAACAAGTACTGTAGGCTACGGTGATCGGAGTGAACCTCAAACTTTTCTCCATAGAGGTAGTGTCTCCACATCTTCAAAGCTAAAACAACTGCGGCCAACTCGAGATCATGTGTTGCATAGTTCTTCTCATGATCTTTCAACTGCCGTGACCCATATGCAACTACCTTCCCATCTTGCATTAGCACGCATCCAAGCCCAACATTAGAAGCATCGGTAAAAATGGTAAAACCGCCGCTCCCAGATGGCAAAGTAGGACTGGAGCGTAGTCAATCCTCTTCTTCAGCTCTTGGAAACTAGCCTCAAACTTGTCTGTCCAAACATATGGTGCATTCTTCCTTGTCAACTTCGTCAAGGTGACGCAATCGACGAAAATCCTTGCACAAACCTCCGATAATATCCTGCCAATCCAAGAAAACTCCTGATTTCTGATGCATTCTTCGGTCTATCCCAATTCATGAGCTGCCTCAATCTTGGACGGGTCCACTGATAGTCCTTCTTTGGAGATGATATGACCCAAAAATGTGACTTGGTCCAACCAAAATTCACACTTACTAAGTTTTGCAAACAACTGATTCTCCCTCAAAAGCTGGAGTGCTATCCTCAAGTGTTCTTCATGCTCTCCTTGGTTTGGAATACACCAAAATATCATCAATAAACACCACTGTAAACTGATCAAATATCCGCCAATATTTTGTTCATCAATGCCATGAAAACTGCCGGTGCATTAGTCAAACCAAATGGCATCACTAGAAACTCATAGTGTCCATATCTTGTCCGAAAAGGCTGTTTTTGGTACATCTGAAGTCTTAACTCTCAACTGATGGTAGCCTGACCTCAAATCAATCTTCGAAAAATAAGCAGCTCCTTGCAACTGATCAAACAGTTCATCTATCCTTTGGCAATGGATATTTGTTTTTGATGGTCACTTGGTTCAATCTTCTATAGTCAATACACATTCTCATGAAACCATCCTTCTGCTTTACAAACAAAACTGGTGCTCCCCACGGTGACACACTAGGTCTCACAAAACCTTGTTCAAAAGTTCTTGTAAGTGCATCTTCAACTCTCCCAATTCTGCCGGGGCCATTCTGTAAGGTGCGATAGATATCGGAGCCAGTCCCCGGTAACAACTCAATAGTGAAGTCTATCTCTCTAATGGGTGGCAATCCTGGTATCTCTTCGGGAAAACATCCGGAAACTCACAAACAATTGGAATCTCCTCAACCCCTTGGGACCGTTTATCCTCCGTGATTAAACGCACAAAAAACACTAACACCACTTTTAGAAGCCTACCAGCCTTCTAACGCTGACATAACCCTGCACCAGAAATACTCCTCTCCCCTGAAACAACACCCCTGCTTGGTCTCCTCTAACTTAAAAGTTAAGGTCTTATGGAAACAATCAATAGTAGCCTGATATCCTGCCCTAACCAATCCTCCCGGATGACATCAAAATCCGCATCTCAACAAAATGAGATCTGCGGTAAACTACTTCTCCCTATCATGATGACAACTAGGGTAACAAGGTCTACAAACACGTCTACTAAAGGGGTAGTCACAGTCAAATGAAACTTAATTCTCTAGCAATGCATATCAATCAACTTAGACAAATTTTGGGAAGATAGGCATGAGTGAGTCGAACCAGGGTCAAACAAACATAGCATCAAAAACACAGGCGAGAGTGTAACCTTCCACTACATTGCCTTCAGCCTCTGCATCAGCTCTATTGACAGCATAGAGTTGTGCCCTTTGTGGTGGCCTGTTTCTGTCCTTGCTGTTGCCTGCCTTGTGGTGCATTCCGGTTCTGATTCTGAGGACGCTGATTCTGATTTTGATTCTGCCCTTGCTGACGGGCCGGTTGTTGCTGTTGTTGTTGTGGCCTAAACTGTTGCTGAGGTGCCTGTTGTTGTAGTGGCCTTGCTTGATTCTGAACTACTAACGCATTCTGAGGTGGTGCCTGACGCTGTACTCCTTGTTGCTGTCTATTGTCTATCTGGCCTTGGGCATCCCTCATTGGTGGTCCAATGAACCACATCTAAAACATGCTCCCGTGATAGAACGACATTGGGCATTCCCATGATGTTTCCCGCAATGGATACAAGCACCCGGATTTTGCACATTTGCTCTTGTCTTGGCCTCTTGTTCTGATTGTTTCTTTGTTGATAGTTCTGCTGTTGGCCTTGACCCTTTCCTTGGTTCTTGATGATCTTGTTGTGGAAGTTCTCAAATTTGTATGCTCTCTTGACAGCTTCTTCAAAGGTAACGGGTGGTACAACCCCGGTAGCATCCCTCTCAATAATCGGGTGAAGTCCCTCAAGGAACTTGGTTATCTTTTTCTCCTCTGTGTCTACTAACTCCGGTGCATACCGACCTCTCTTAATTGTGGATGAGGATGTATTCGTTTCCTCGAAGTTGCTGAATTCTACTGCCTTTTGCCTCTTGACATGTGTAGGTACATATTTCTCTCCAAACTGTCTCTTGAAGCTAGCCCAAGCTTCTGCATCAGCCATTGTCCTATTTCTGCCCTGACGGTCTTCCACCAAATATCTGCTAAACCACAAACATAGAGGCTGCAAGCTGTACACGTTCTACCGGTACATATGAATATCTCAAATATGTTTTCGGTGTGCTCAAGCCAATCATCTGCTGCCATTGGGTCCTCAGTCCCCAAAAATTCTTTCGGTCCTCTCTTCCTGAACCGCTCATACAACACATTAGGATCATTCCCTCTAATATTCACCGGACCAGGTGGTGCAACTGGGATTGGTTCCGGTCTCCTCTCCAATATCCCCAACAACTGTGCCTGCATTTGAGCTATCTCCCTAGCATGATCCTCGTCTTTCTTAAGCATCTGTTCTTGCAATCTGGTCTGTGTCTCATATGCTTGTGCTTGGAGCCTAGCCTGATTCTCATTGGCCTGGCGTTGTTGGTCTCATAGCCTGCATCATCTGTTGGAATTGGTTCTGCATATTGTTGTCCTGAAGTTCCTCTGTACTAAGCCCTGCACTCTCGCTGTTACTGGCAATGTGATTACTGTTTGCTGTTCTTTTGCGAGGTGGCATAACGCTGCAAAACAAATTGTTAGCACATATAAATCAAGTACAGGGTGGTCACACATTGCTCACACGATTCTATCTAACGAATCCTCGCCACGTACTTAAGATTTCTAGTTTCTTTTAATTGCCTGAAACATGTCCCGCTCTGATACCAGTCCTGTCGCGACCCCGGACCGAAAGGGGAAGGATCCGAGTCCGGGAGTCGGGACAGTGGGTTGGGTGATGCCGCGCCACGTGCATCTCTTTGGCTAAAACGCACACGGAGTTAAAAGAATTTATCCGTGCACGTGATTTCCCACAGGGTTCCGCGGTGAGGATTATCTTTACACATCATCTCACATATAACCATATCAAACATATTTTCAAGATTGCGGAAGCGTGTAGTAAACCATATTAATACCATTCAAATCCATAAACAAGACTGATTTATGGTTAACATAACAAGATATCAGGATGAGCAATGATCAAGCATTTTCCCCAAAAGTAAAGTTAAGTGTATTACAAAATATCAGTTGATTAATGCCCCAAAATAACGGTCAACAAAGACCGTACAACCAAATGAAATCTAAAACAAAGATATAATTCCCAAAGTGTATCGTTCTCAAGGCAAGGCCGAATGTCTACATGACATCA